>JAAONU010000016.1:10517997-10542997 GCA_012932295.1 Cyclina sinensis
TTTGAAACAAGAGTGCAATAATGGCCCTGGCTCATTCACCTGAATACTTTGGCTAGCAGGGTGTGCTGCTGAGCTGACATCAGATGCAAAATTACAATTTCTGATTTGAAGATTTTCCAAAATCTTATAATTAATACAAATAGGACCCCTGGGGCAGGGCCAAATTTCACCCTAGTGAAATAATTACAAGAATCTTTGTAGAGATTAATTGTAAAATGCAACTTACCAAATATTTAGGTGATAAGCTTAGTTTCTCAGAAGAAAATTTTCAAAGACAATATTTTACACAGGTATGACCTCCAGGCCAGGGTCAATTTTGACCCCTGGATATTTTACTAGAAAATGCAACATAAAATCCATCTAAGCTCTAAGGGCTACAATTTCAGACCAGAAGATTTATAACACTTCTCTTTATATTAGGTCTTGGAAACTTAAGTGGCTCCCTGGGGAAGGGCTATTAATGAACCAAGAGGCATAATTTGAACAAACTTGGAAGAAGACCAATACATTAAGTTTAAAGCTTACAGTTTCTCGTAGAAGATTTTCAAAGATTAAATATTTTTCACAAATAGGACCCCTTGTTGGGGGACATAATTTGAACAAACTTGGTAGAGGACTTCTCGGTGATGCTCTGTGCAAAATATCTGAACTCCAGGTCTTGTGGTTTCAGACAAGAAGATTTTTTTTTAGTCTTCCCTGTATAAGCCTATGTAAAAGTGACCCCAGGTCAGGATCTTTAATGACCCCAGGGGCATATTTTGAATATTCTTGGTAGATGATCTCTAGCTGATGCTTCATGCAAAAAACCTTAACCCTTGCTTTTGTGGTTTAAGACAAGAATATTTTTAAAGTCTTCTCTTTTAGAGCCATGAAAAATAAAGTGACAAGTTGACCAAGGGGACATAAACTGGTAGAGGACCCCTAGATTATGCTCCATTTCTAGGAATTCCATTTCTAAAATTTCCAATTTCTAGGCCTTGTATGGTTTCAGACAAGAAGATTTTTTAAGGTTTTCCCTAATTGGTAGCTGCGCTTCATACAAGGAACAGCCTTGCAAAGTTTTATCAAATTTAGCTTGGTTAATAGAAAGAGATGCTGTGTAAAGGTAAAAAATGACTGAAAGCCTGTAAAACTTTCTTAAAACTAATATTAAGGCAAACCACGAAAAACTGTTAATTACAAAGATAAGCGTTTTTTTTCCGCTTTCTGTAATTTAGATGGTTTAATTGTACAAGGATATTTTTCTGATTAAAGAATAGTTTCTCTTCAGCTGATATTTATTGTTATTTATATTTACTGCTTAAATCAATACCTTAAGTAATCATAAAACAAACAAAAATGTATGTATAAAATGTCTCGAGTTTGATTTTGAGGGTTTAATCTTAGGCTTGTGAAAAATATTCATGTATCGAGCAGTAGACTTTACTGGTTTGATTTTCAACAAACTGATTGCGATTAGAATAATGGTTACTGGCTGCAAACAAAAACAAATGACTGTTTCATTAACACGCTAAGAAGGTTTTTATTTTTTTTTATTTTTTAAATGGAAAAATTCATGACTATTTATACAGGTGGCTGGCAATGTATGGTGACCAATAACTGACCATTAATAGGGCGATTAGTAAGACTGCATAGTTTTTCAGCAGAGGCCAGAAGTCTGTGCTGCTATTTCAAGGAGAAATACTCACACAAACCTGTCATTAAACTCGCTGCCTTGTGGACATTGCAACTTGTATGATCTTCTGGACTGTTCTGAATCTCATTCCACTGCACATCCTGGCTGTCCTGCAACTGTTCTGAGAATGAAGCATTGTATCCATAGTACTGTGACTTCCCATAACACCCATAATTGTCATTGTTCAAAGTGTCCAACCCATTTAAAACTGCTTTAGGTAATGAGAGAAGCTCTTGTGAAGACTGATTAGATGATGTTTTTTATGGTGTGCAAATGTTTCTCTCATTTTTTACTCGTTAACTTCTATATTAAAATCTTCTCCACACTTCATCTCCAAAACCACCTCGAGGATTTCATTGAAACTTCACAGGAATGTTTGTCACCAAGCTTAGTTGTGCATATCATCAGGGGCTTTTGCTCAGATCATTTTTGGCAGAGTTATGGGCACTTAGTCATTTGTTTTACTCTTACTTCTGTATTAAAGTCTTGTCCACAGTTCATCTCCAAAACCACTTGGATTTCATTGAAACTTCACAGGAATGTTTGTCACCAAGCCTAGTTTTGCATTTCTTCAGGAGTTTCTGGTCGGATTATTTTCGGCAGTGTTATGGGCCCTTATATATTATATATATCATATTTACTATAATTTCTATATTAAAATCTTGTCCAAGCTACATCTCCAAAACTATTTTGGAGATTTATTTGAAACCAGAATGTTTGTCACCAAGCCTTGATATATAAAACATTAGTAGGGGTTGGGCATAAAAAATATTGTTCGTATTTAAGGCCAAACTCGCAGCTTTCTATTTCATTGAATAATTATGGCTTCAACCTTTATATAAGAATCCGAAGCAGAAAAACATTACTTTACCATTTACCTTCAGTCAATGCTCTATTTTTTTTGTCTGATCTCTTTTCCAGAGGCATATTCAATTATATATTTACATTTCATTTACGTTTCATTTAAAAGCTACATTTCGGGGGCATATGTCAATTTCCAGTGACAGCTCTTGTTTAATTTAAAGTAGTAACAAGAGCCATGTTACAAATGGATTATCCCCCCTGAAGGTTGTACTTTCAAAAACTAAATATAATAATGCGCGTATGCAGCTGCAAAAATAGGCAACGTAGAGTTACTGTTCTTGACACTGCACTTCCAACCAATGTGCTATATCAGTGTGTTAAGTTTGAAGAAAATCCCTTAAGTACTTGTTGGATAATGCTCTGGATTTTTTTCAAGTAAATCTGATAAGGGGAATAACTTTAAAAGTAGGCAAGGTAGAGTTATTGTTCTTATGCACTGTACGTCCTACCAATGTGCTATGTCAGTGTATTAAGTTTTAAATAAATCCCTCAAGTACTTTTGGAGTTACGCTCTGGACAAAACTTTTTAAGTAAATCTAATAGAGGGGAATAACTCTAAAAGTAGGCAAGGTAGAGTTATTGTTCTTAACACTGCACTCTCTGCAAATGTCCTTTGTCAGTGTATTAAGTTTGAAGTAAATCCCTCAAGCACTTTTGGAGTAATGCTTCGGTTAAAGTTTTTCAAGTAATCTGAAAATGTGGAATAACTCTAAAAGTAGGCAAGATAGAGTTATTGTTCTTGCACTCTGCACTTCTTTCCAATGTGCTCTGTCAGTATATTAAGAAGTAAATTCCTCAAGTACTTTTTGAGATATGCTTCGGACAATTTTTTCAAGTAATCTAATAAAGGGGAATAACTCTTAAAGTAGGCAAGGTAGGTAGAGTTATTGTTCTTGCACACTGCACTTCATACTAAAACTTTTCCAAGTAAATCTTATGAAGAGAAATAACTCTAAAAGTAGGCAAGGTAGAGTTATTGTTCTTGCACATTACACTTCCATCCAATGTGCTCTGTCAGTGTATTAAGTTTGAAGTAAATTCGTCAAGTACTTTTGGAGATATGCTTTGGACAAAGTTTTTAAAGTAAATCTGATAGAGGAGAATAATTCTAAAAGTAGACAAGTTAGAGTTATTGTTCTTGCATACTGCACTTTTTTCCAATGTGCTATGTCTGTGTGTTAAGTTTGAAGAAAAACCCTCAAGTACTTTTGGAGTTATGATCTGGATTTTTTTCCCAGTAAATCTGATAAAGGGGAATAACTCTAAGAATAGACGAGGTAGAGTTATTGTACTTGCACACTGCACTTCCTACCGATGTGCTATGTTAGTGTATAAAGTTTGAAGTAAATCCGTCAAGTACTTTTGGAGTTATGCTCTTGACAAAACATTTTACAGCGAATTCATCGCACTTGTAACAGACATCTTATTCTAATATACATGTCACTTAACAGCATATACAAAACATTATTTTAAACCATATAACACTCAGAACTACATTATATTGATGAAATAAACTCAATTTCTTTATGTTCTCAACAAGTCTTTTAATCCCCTTCCGCAAAGCGGGGAGGGGATTATAGAAATGGCCTCCGTCTGTCAGTCCGTCCGTCTGTCCGTCCGTAGCACTTTCGTTTCCGCTCCATAACTTTTAAACCGCTGAAATTTTTTTGAAATAGCTTGGCACAAGTGATCAGGATTATGAGACGATGTGCAGAGCGCAATTATTGGGTTGCTACCCACAAGGTCAAGGTCACAGTTAAAGGTCAAATATCCACATTTCACGTCTGCTCTATAACTTACTATTTTGACTTACGATACGTTTTTTAATTACTTTGCAAAAATGATCACCACTATGACACGATGTGCAGAACCCAACATCCAGGTTGCTACCCCCAAGGTCAAGGTTAAGTGTTCTCCATAACTTTTTGACTTTAGGGAAGATTTTAAATAACTTGGCACAAATAACTACTATTATGAGACTATGTGCTTATATTATGCATGGCACAACATCAAGGTCATGGTTGGTTAAAAGTCAAGAAGTACACATTCATGTCCGCTGCGGAAGGGGATTTAGCTGTCCTTCAGACTGCCTTGTTCCCGATTTGGCAGTTAAGGCATAAATGTTCTCAATTTAAATTCTCCTTAAATTTTTAAATGTTTTTCGTCTGACAGACTCCATTATAATTCCATGTTGACCTTGGTAGAATTTTTTTCAGCTGCAACTTGAAAGCATAATTTCTGGTGTGGAGTCGTATAGTTAAGCAGCAACTCGAGCAGCTGTTTCGAGTACTATACAAAGAAGAAGATTATATTGGAGAGTCTTTGACAGGGGCACTTTCAAAGACTGGTGAGCCGAAGCCTGCAGTAAATCAAGAGGCCCTTAAAGAAATTTATAGTTTGTGTTTTTTACTGGCAGGAGCCAGATAATTTAATCTTGCAATCACGTTCACTTTGAATTGTTTTCCTGCATATTCATTTATATTTTTTTAGTAATTTTTGTGGATTTTGAAGGTCAGTCAATCTACTAATTAAACACCCAATGATATTTTATATTATTGTATGTACATGCGTTGATAGTTAAAACCACAACTTAAAGAAACAATAAAAATGGCATTTTGCAGTAAGTTATTATTAAGTGTAAATGGTAATAGTTGTCGCATTAACATCTTTTTCTTTAAGATTACTTATTAACGGAATAAAAATGTGCAGAATCTGCTGCAAAAATTTAAAAAAAAAAACAAACCCAAGAACTTAGTCATTTTATGAAATTAAATCCCTCCCCCACTTAACAGTAGAAAAATGAATGTTTACTTTAATGTTTTGTTAGCTAAGAAGTTGTAACACCAGTGATGGTTCAAGAAAAGCTGAGGGATGTTATTAAGCCTTCTAGGGCTAATCTAAGAACCCCCAAAAAGTGAAGATGGTTAAATAAATTGAGACATCTTTTGTTGTACTACAAAATTTGAAAGACATTTAAAGAAAATAAATTTATATTTAAAAAATAATTGCAGGATGTTATATTTTCTTAATGATAAAAGTCAATCTTTTTATCACATTCAGTAGTAATGAAATTTTTATTGAATTTTTATATTTTTCAGAAGCTATGAATAGTGTTTTCAAAGAAAAATATTTTAAAAATGATATGATTTTGCATATTAAAACAATTGACAGTTATTTGAATTCAGAGTTTGTTTTAAGTTGTTTAAGTTTCAGCTGTTGTCACTGACACAAACATTTGAAGAGTCTGTGGACCCAAAAGTTATTACTACCGCTTGCAAAATATTTTAGAGTTTCACGCATTCGGAAAGCGGTATAAAGTGACGTTACGATGTTTTTTATAGTATCTTAAACTGTCACTTTACTGATCAATCACAGCGAGGCAGTTTTCTCAGGTATACTTGTCAAAAATCCTGCGTCTTGCAATCCACCCGCAGCAAGAAAAATGTGCTAGGGCGGCGCCAAAGTTACTGTGTCGTAATTGTCGCTGCGTTCCTACCGGAAATCTTCACTCGATATTTTTTTCCTAACACTTTTCGTACACAGAATAACACTCCTGACATGTAGAAGGCGGAGTTTGAAAATAAAACGCATTGGACGACACTTTAATTGATTTTTGACAGGTGTATCAACGAGTCTTGTTCTTTACTTAATAGTGTAAACTCTAATCAGTTTTGCAAGCGATAGTATGTGATGGATTGACCAGTGTCCTTATGTTTGTGGACAACAGCACGCAGCATCCATGGACAACAGCTTGATGTCCATGGACAATCATCCATGGACACGTACAGAAGCACTGAGTAGTGTACATAGACAATATATACATTGTCCACGGACTCCAGTCTCATCCACACTTAACTCTCTATGATCCATATCCGGTACTTCATTTACAGCATCAGAAATTGCTTTATTTCCTTTTCTCATCCCTTGAACAATATTTGCTTCATTATCATTATGTGTGCTAAGTTCATTTACAGAAATGTTTTGCACATCTTCTTCATTTTCTGATCTCGGAAACTGTTCAAAGTCAAAATCAGGATCTATAACAGTGTCATCATTTGACTCACTATTACCAATATATTCATCTTCAAATTCATCTTGAATGAATTCAATGAGTTCAGACAAAAAAGTGTAAAACAAATGGAGACTTCCCTAAATATAGATTGGCTCTTAATTTTCAGTATTTTCATTTAGAGGAGATCCCAACACTGATTAATTCTCAGAAGCACTGCTTTGTTTTTTGGTTGTTCAAATAATTGCTTCTTTTTGAGCTTTGATTGTCTTACCACTGTCGTTATGTCAACTGCGGACGTTGCGGACCATGGTACGATGCGCCATGGTCCGGCTTATCCGTCCGTGAAACTATGAAAGTATTGTACTTTTTTCATAGTATGTTAGCACGGACCATATTTTATAAGTTGATACTGGGGGTATACTGAAATCAGCTTGTCCTTCTGTCGGCCGTATGGCCGTAGGGTTTTGTTTGTCCGGGGCATAACTCAAAAACTATAGGAGGTATCAACTTGGAAACTTCATTGATGGATTGATCTCATTATGAAAAAGTGCCTAAGAATTATATCTCTCTTTTGCTTAATTTTTCAGTTATTGTCCTTTTGAAAATTTCATACCCCGAAGGGAGGCATATAGTAATCGAATCGTCAGTTCGTCCGTCCGTCCGTCCGCCCGTCCCGTTTTTGTCCGGAGCATAACTCCAAACGTGTACAAGGCATTGGCCTCAAACTTAGAATATAGCTTGATGGCGATGAGGAAAAGTGCAGTGCACAAAAACCATTAATCTAGCCATGCTTATTCTTGAGTTATCTCCCCTTTCCTGTTTTCCTTATCCGGCCATTTTCTCACAAAGTATACATAGGATTGTCTTCAAAAAGCATAATGTAAGTACAAATGTCACTAACCAAGATGGAATGATTGCTGTACTCCTGTTCCGTATATTTGACTATCCATGTCACAATGTTCTTTCATTCCAATTTCGTACCTAAGTACAGGAAAATTCAGTTAGAATGTTTCAGTTGATTATTTATTGATTATTAGTTGATTATTAATCAAAATAGGTAATTTGGATTAAAGCCATGTGCGGGGATTTCTTCACAACAGCACAGTTAAATAGAAGGATGTTTTGGAAGAGGCAGCAAGTTCGAACCAAAACACGGATTGCGACAACGGAACTTTGAAGTTTAATCTGATACAAATTTAAGAGACACTTCAAATTTGAAACTTTCTGAAAACATATAAAACACAATTTAACAAAATGCGTTTTTGCACTAGTGAGATACCAGCTTAATGAGAATATTTACTTCACTTTAAAAGCATAATATCAATCTTTAGGCAAAGTAGCTTGACTGGCTCAGATATGTAATCTTTACCTAAGAAGACAAAAAAAAGGTATTAGCTGCGCAAATATCTAAAATTATTATATCTAAGAACAAGAAAAACATTGATGCGAGGCATCAATGAAGCAGCCAAATAGTGGCCAAGGGGAATGATAACAAAGAGAGCTGTAAAAACATAAGAAAAATAAAGTAAAACAACACGTTGATCATATGCTAAACTAATAAACATATTGTGGGAAAAGCATGCATACTGTGCACTGAACAATCTGCGTGTTGTAAGAAGCAAAAGACCAATGTAACTGTCATGAATGAAACCAGAGCATTAATTGAGAATTTACCTGCTGAAACAGACACAAATGTATAGTTTTATAACATGGAGAGGCTACCACTACTTGGCCCTATTTTTAAATACACGAGATCCAAGACTGATGTTTTTTCGTGCTCTACCCAGTTACAGAATGAAATTTAATTCACCTTAAAAACAGACCAACAGAGAGGGAATAATACGTTCAGTGAAATTAAACATTAGAAGTTAACGAGTGGTAAAACTCAGCGCAACAAGTGACATAGCTGTACACTGCATGCCGTTATAAGGAGCAAACACGGAAAAACCTTGATGCATACTGCCTTGATAACCTCTCACAATTTTTTGTTTTTGGACTTTAGTAACGCTTAATCTAGAGCACTCATTCAAATTTAGTGGTCTTACACCTAGGTGTTTGTAAACAATGTCACGGCACTTCAATCCGATAATCTGAGTGGCTTAAATGTTTGGAATGGCGCATACCACGTGTTATAAAATGCGCGCAAAAAGGATCAGTCCTTCTTGCTGATGGAATTATTATTGACGCTTACTCAAATACGATATAATTATTTAAATTCGGCAAGAACCCCTTGTAAAATTACGTTTTCACATAATATACACCATTAAACCTGGTATTCAAGCCGTCAATAATGGTTGTTTCATTAGATGACATAAGAAATTTCTTACGTGAAATAACAAACTGGTCCTTAGTCCCAAGCAAAGGGAACAGTTATTTCTTGTTCAGGTCGCCAATCAGATACAACTTCCTGTATTCTTTATTTCAGTATACAAGAACAAAAAAAACATATGGGTTGTCTACTTTTTTCACATGACAGACATTTTTTAAGAAACAAATTGTTTTCATAAATTGCAAAATATATTTTTAAGAAACGCTCCTACCGTTCCGGGCTGCGTCAATAACTAAAAGGTTTAGCTGTCATTGTTACATGACGATGGAAGAATCACCAACTACAACTCGTATTTCTGCAAAACAGAACAATAGTCATTAATTGTAAAAAAACTAGCAAGGTCGTCTATATATATTGTCACATTTGCCCCTGTTTTTGTGAGTGATACACGCATTAGCCAAGATTAACTATTACCAATGTGCATAGCATTGAAGGTCACGCGATATCTAAAAAAAATCGGGTCATTGGTCAATATCATAATACAATGCTTTGGTAATACTAAGAATGGAATAAACGTCAGAATGCTGATATGAGGTTTAATATTTTAAGTCCGACTTTCTTGTTGATAAAGGAAACTTGAAACGGAAAAGGCTGCCGTACTGTATGCGAATGCGTACACAATACACAATTTGTAAAGAGCAAACTATAGATCGTGCAAATGTAGACTATAACATCAAAATGGGTGGGCTGTCTGTTTATCTGTTTTCATGACATAATGAATGTATATGCTGACACAAAAATAGTGTAACATGTGAGGAACATAAATAAAACAACAATGCGTACGAGTTGCAGAAAACAATCAAATAACTGACCTTATCAGAAGTTTTTAAATGTGTATGAAGTCTTTGCTAAAGACACTTCTGTAATTATTAAGTTCATTAAATGATTAACAGGGCCTAACAACGAATTACATTAAAAAATCAAACGGTATCTCCAAACTAACATTTTCGGTAACACAAGTAGGTATGTTTACAGTGCCCAGGGACAAATCAATATGGGCAGTTCTAGCCAATTTCGCCGACCATCGACTAAAACTTTAAGACCTAAGAGTTATCAGTTAAGATGATAATCTTGTTGATTTTGTTGCATTCAACTACACTTTTTTACCAGCTGGGCTCAGAACATTTAACATATTGTGTTATTGTGGTTTCCTTAATAAAAGACCCTATACACATACTATTTACTGATAAAAAGCTATCGTCTCTCTTATTTCTTCACTTTTGAATATAGCTTATATATTCGAATTTTAATCAGTGTCAGTATGTTGCTTTGTATAAAGTTTCAACAGATTAAGAAAATATGCCACTTTAAAAGTTTTCAAAAATCAAACGCACGTGTCACCAGTAAAATTTCGAAAAGATCACAAGTTTTCCCCAAAGCGTTGCAATGAACCCCTTTCCACTTAATGTCATTTACAACTTTTCAACATTTCAAGTTCTATTCCAACACAAATCGTAACTGCGTGTGCCTGAGCAATCACTAAGTGAATACCCATAAGCTTATCCTCTAAATGTATATGGAGCTAAGTGGTTAAGGGATCTTTTCTGCCCTACATTCTTATTTGGAAGAACAACCGTCGAGTAACGATGCAAGACAGAAAATTCCAGAATATAACATAGCATCGTCCATTGTTTAGGGACTTGTAAAACAATGCGTGTGATTTCGAATCTTACCAGGAAACTTTTCTCGCATTCATACAAACAAACATGTTTCAATTTTATGTTATCAAAATGATTTCGGTAACCCCTTCTGTATTTTAGATTATAAAACATGTATCCAGATTATTTACAACTAATATAAATAGGTAATAACTTGCGTGTGAGTATGTCCTTCTGACCTTACTTATCGACATTTTGTATGAAGTTTGATAAAACTTACTTAGTGTTTTACGCACTATTACGCACTTTTGATGTCAAAACGCTTAAGTGTTAGATAAACTTAATCACGTTCTAAAGTAAACATTTTATCACGATAAAGATTCTTTAAAAAAAAGAAAGGCATGCCTCCGTGTTACAATGACATATCTACATAAGAAGGCACTTAAATACAAAAGCTAGAGTTTCTTCGCGATCAGTTTAAAATGCAAGCTGTACTGAAATTCACATGCATAAACAACATGTTCAACATAATAATTACTTGTACAATGATCGATCGGACAAATAGCTTAAGTTGTATCTAAAAAATATCATTGATGCATAGATGTAGCGCGGTAGTAAGAAATATTTTAGATTCATCTAGCCTTATTAAATATTCCCGACAAATCCGACAGTATTTGATTAAATGTAGCTTGATTCACCATTTAAATAATTGTTTCAGAAAAAAAAAAAGAAAATCGCCAAAGACTGATCTTCAACAGTTAGTAAGACATAATATTGAACGCAATGAAACCTATAGGATAATTGCTAAAGGACGTCAATTATTTATACAAAACATTTCTGATTTTATTTACATTGAGAGCCTAGCAGCGTGAAGTTTGCAGCCGGGCAGCTTAGCAATCTTGGAAATGATATATTGATACGGCCTGAAATGCATGTAAATCATATCCTGCAAGCATAATTAGGTTATTTGAGAGAAAATGAACACAAAATCACTGGATTTTAAAGCTATCCGGTTCTTAAAACAGTCCAGCTATCTGAAGGCTTAGAATAAGAAATACTAAACCCCCCTGAAATTCATCCATATCACATTCTACAAACATAAAACACTTATTGAAAGAAATGAACACGGATTAATCACGTAATTACCAAGCTGCTTAACTATTCTGGCAGCCTAGAAAATAGAGAATAATAGGTTAGTGTCTTAATATGAGAAAGTTTATCTGGCAAGGCGTAGGAATTTATCGGGTGAGCCGCAGCCGAGCCAGATAGACTTTCTCAATTAAGACACTAACCTATTATTCTATTTATCCTGTTTGGAAATTTTGGAAATAATTTACTTAAGATATTGAAAATTTATCTTTAAAGTGTTTCAGTTTAGGCTAATGTCAAGGTTATCCGGCAGTGGTACATTTGCACACACAAAAATAGTTCCAAAGTTTCAGTAACTTTATTTCCTTAAATGATCACTATATTGTAAGATTTACATATTGAAATATTTATTTTTTTATTCAAATAGTCTCTGTTTGTAATAATATCAATTTTATCACTTCCTTCTGATTATAAACACTAAAGTAGTCCATGACATATCATGTGCCGTATATCAACGTCATGTGACCAACTGCCGTAGATAAAGAAAAATATCCGGCACCTTGTTATTAGTTCGAAGGTGTAATTAGTGACAGGATAAAATGATATAGTGAAACGCCCTGAAATGCGTGTAAATCATATTCTACAAGCACTAGGTTAGTTGAGAGAAAATAAGCACGAAACAGTCTCTGGATTTCTACTGCGAAGGAGAGTAGAATATGAAATACTGAAACGCCCTAAAATCCATCGAAATCACAATATTAAAAAAAAACATAAGAAACTTATTTAAATGAAATGAACATGAAATAATCACATGATTTCTAAGCTGTTTAACTATTCTAGCAGCCGAGCAACCAGGCAGCCTAGAAGCCTGGCAGCCTAGCAGTCCAGTACAAATGAAATATTCAAACGCTCTGAAAAACATGTAAATCATTTCTACAAGCATTAGAATCTAGGTTGTTTGAGATAAAATGTACACGAAACAATCACTGGTTTTCTAGGCTTCCCGTTTTCTGAAACAGTCCAGATTCATATAAAACTAGAATATGCAACACTGAAACGCCCTGAAATCCGTCGGAATCACATTCTAAAAACATAAGAATCTTATTTAAATGAAATGAATATGAAATAATCACGGGATTTCTAAGCTGCTTTAGCCTACTACTCTAGCGGCCGAGAAACCAGGCAGCCTAGCAGCGTGAAGTTTGCAGTCTAGCAGCGTGAAATTTGCAGCCTAGCGGTCAAGCAGCCTAGAAATATGAAATTGAAACGCCCTGAAATAGAGTAAATCATATTCTTACAGCATAAAAGTTGTTTAAAAGAAAATGAACACAGAACAATTACTGGATTTCAGAGCTGTCAGGTTTCTGAATCAATGAAGCTGCATAGAAGCCCAGCATATGAAGTACTGAAACGCCCTAAACCCATTCAAATCACATGTTGCAATCATAAGAAACTCATCTGAAAGAAATCAACACGAAGCAATCACTCGACTTCTAGGCCAAAAATTGTGAAATACTGAATGGTCAAGTTATTTATTTATATCATATACAGTTATTACAGCATAACAAACAAACATATTAAGCTTATTTTAAATGAAATAAACTCGGCACCATTACTTGAACTTTGTTTTGTATAGGTTGGCTGTGTTACTTGTAAAGTAAAATATTTACTTATTCGAATTCATTGGCGTAAAGTCTTTAAAAACAAATACTTTCTTCATTTTGACGAGCATTTGTATTGTCATTATCTACTGTTCATTACCTTTAAAGAACAAACAATGCAAACCATTTCTCTTCGATTTTTTTTCCTTTGTCCTTGGAAACTTGATCGACTTAGATACAGCACATAATTAATGCCCCATAAGATATTGACAAACATTTAACGCATGTAGTAATCGAATGTCCATAACAGTTTAAGCAATAAATAAAGAAGTTGAGTTTATTGCTAAAAGTGTCAATATCCGTTTCAGTAAAATAAATTAATTTTTAGTCATATTTATTATATATTTATCCCAGTTAGTATAATTTGTTCAGGGTTAAAACGTTTTTATATTTAGATAACGACTGTATTAATTATATCATCATTGCATTATTTTCGGAGTCAGTTAAAGTAAAAGTTACGAATTGTGCCCAAAACTTTTATAAAAGCAATACTTTTAACCAATGGCAAACTTCCTTCGTCAACTGAAGATTTTGTATCTAACAATTTCATTCGTTATAAATGTAGATCAAAATCGATTTTAATACAGCTACGCCGAAAAAAATAGCTTCTTCATTCATTCATGCATCCATTCTTTCTTTCTTCATTTTTCCGTTCGTTCGTTCTTCATGCATTCATTTGCTTGTTCATCCGTTTGTTTGTTGGTTGGTTTTACTTGTTCGTTAGTTCATTCATTTGTACGTTCTTCATGCATTCATTTGCTTGTTCCTCCGTTTGTTTGTTTGTTGACTTTACTTGTTCGTTAGTTCATTCATTTGTACGTTTGTTCACCTACATAATGATTGCAGGGGTGGATTCAGGACTACACTTAACGATTCCATAACTTTGCTTAACTTTAAGGTGTCATTTACTCTGCTAACACTTTAAGATACCATTAACTTCGCTTTATTTTAACGTTCCGTTAACCCTGATTACATTTCAAGATACCATTGACTTCGCTTCACTTAAGGAACCGATAACTCTGCTTACACTTTAACATACCATTAATTTCGCTTCAATTAAGATACCATTCACCCTGCTTAAACTTAAAGATACCATTAATTTCGCTTCATTTTAAGATACCATTAACTCTGCTTACACCTTAAGGTACCATTAACTCTGCTTTCATCTTAAGATACCATTAACTCTGATTACACCTTAAGGTACTATTAACACTGCTTTCATTTTAATAAACAATTAACTCTTCTTACACCTTAAGGTATAATTAATTCTGCTTGCACCTTATGGTACCATTTATTATGTTTACAAATTATTGTATCATTAACTCTACTTTTATCTTCTGGTTAACTCTCCTTACACTTTAAGATACCATAAACCTCGCTTTACTTTAAGGCACCATTTACTCTGCTTTCACTTTAAGATACGATTTACTCTGCTGACACCTTATGGTACCATTTACTCTGCTTACACTTTATGATACTATTTACTCTGCTTACACCTTATGGTACCATTAACTCTGCTTACACCTGTAGGTACCATTTACTCTGCTCACACCTTATGGTACTATTAACTCTGCTTTCACTTTAAGGTACCATTTACTCTGCTTACACCTTATGGTACCATTTACTCTGCCTACACCTTATGAAATCATTTACTCTGCTTACACCTTATGATACCATTAACTCAGCTTACACCTTATGGTACCATTTACTCTGCTTACACCTTATGGTACCATTTACTCTGCTTACACCTTATGGAACCATTTACTCTGCTTACACCTTATGATACCATTAACTCAGCTTACACCTTATGGTACCATTTACTCTGCTCACACATTATGGTACTATTAACTCTGCTTTCACTTTAAGGTACCATTTACTCTGCTTACACCTTATGGTACCATTTACTCTGCTTACACCTTATGGAACCATTTACTCTGCTTACACCTTATGGTACTATTAACTCTGCTTTCACTTTAAAGTACCATTTACTCTGCTTACACCTTAAGATACCATTAATTTCGGTACCATTCACTCTTCTTACCCATTTAGGTACCAATAACTCTTCTACATCTTAAGGAACAATAAAAGAAACTGAACATTAAACTGCCAATATTTCAAGAAACGATTTCTTAAGATTGTAATATACTGACCTGCATTTAGATTGTGACGCATTGAAAAACAATAATCAATGGCTACCAACGGTATGAAAAAAATGTGTAAACAATTTTGTATAACGGACAAACATGTTAACGTTACTCAATACTTCTCATAATGAAAGCAAAAGTAAGCGTTGCAGTATTAACTTAAATACCAGAATGTGCTTACATGTACACTAATTATTTAGGTAAATTTAACTTTGCAATATTAAGTAAATTAACACTTTGTTTCCCTATTTAATAATTGTATTTGAACGATAGGGCCATGGCTGTATTTAGCATGTGTCTGTTTATTAAATGCCTACAGCGAAGCACGATTTTATATTGACAGAACACAGGGCGCTCAAACTTTAAAAAGGTCAACATTTTAGTGGGCAGTTACAATAGGCACGAGTGTAGCCTGTGAAAACTTTAAAGAGGCTTACAAGGTTTTATAACCATTGGCATTAAGAAAGGAATTCATTATAAAGAATGATTAGCAATAACTCAAAAAAAAAAAAAAAAAATAATTACTTCTTTAAATTACCCTTTTACTTACAGGAAAAGCATTTCTCTCTCGACCTTACTGTCAGCTTAAACCTACATGAACATTCTCTTTATACAAAAATAAATAAAACTTTTTTAACAAAGCTACACCCTTGACTGTTCCATACATTTTCTGTTTTGTAACAGAGTTTCCTTATTCTTAAATTAGTCTGACTGATAAACAGTGGAAATATCTTATACGGACAGTTTACAGAACTGTGCTCTCAGAAGACGAATGATGAATTCTAACAAGTGTATAGGCGATGTTTATGAATCGCGGAGAAAGCAGAAACGAGGTAATGTGTAAAAATGATCAAGTTATTTCCTAACAAATAGCACTGATATTTAAAAACCGTGGAAACTGTTTTTGTGTGCAATATCGTATTGAACGGCGTTATTTTTCAAAGATTCTGCATTTTTTTAGATAAAAGAAATTCATTTTAAATAGGAAAATACAGAAACGAATTTTTCAGATAAACGCAGATAGCAGCAGACTTGTTACCTTATATTGCTTTTAAAAGAATAAAAAAAACATATACGAACAAAAAAAATACTGATAGCTTGTGCAGTACCTACTTTGAACTGAGTCAATGAAATAAATAAATTTAAAATTAACGTAGGGTAAGAAATTGAGTTAACTTTACTACGATTCTTCTTGAACATTTTTTATGTAATTTTAACTGTATTGTAGATTTCACTCATTCAGCTAATATTATATTCAAAATCAGTACTTCAAATACCTAAGTGTTTTATGTAATTAGCAATTAAGGTGTACTTAAATTTGTCATATCCGAAACATATTCGTTTAATCCAAGAGAAAGTGTGCATATTCCAGAAACATTTCTGATTCTTTTTCAGTTTCATTAAAATTTTGGCCCTTGGTTTAACGTCACAACCAAATGACATTGGTTAGGTTTATGGACAAGCCGAGCACGAATCTATTACTATTTGATAAATTTGCACGTTTCCACTAAAAGATGAATCCGTACCTCATAGATATAAATAAAATTTACTATAATAACTAGTTTTTAAGTGTAACGATATCAAATTTACTGGTTGATATAACCCGGAAATCGAAACGGGTGGTTGGCTAACGTTTTAAGTGTATGAAACGAAAATATGCTATAAATGTCTTCGCTTGACTGAATAACAAGCAGAATGACATATAGGTAATAAAATAGTAATAATTCAGCCTTCGTAATATCTTTCTAATGTTGATTCGAATTAAATCATTATACACTAACAACTAAAAGACAACGCCTCTTCCCAGACTGAAATAATACTATCAAATCGTAACGAAAATTACAAACTAAAGTCAGCCCCGAAACAACAGGGGTGAGAGAGGCGTTGGCGAATAGGAGACACGTGCTCCTACCTGTTAAATCCCCAAACTACGTCTGTGTACTCCGCCCCCTCCCCTCAACACACCCTTCCCAGAATCCTTTATCCTGGCCTGTCGGTTGTGGGTTTCGATTGATGATATTGTTTAACCTGCCTGCTTATTATAATGTTTATAGACTACCCTCTATTTTTTTTCAACTGTTACAGTGTTGTTTTTTTCTTGACCGACTTGCACCCCGATTTTGACAGTAATATGCCTCTACATCAGTGTACCATCATGCTTTGTCAGTCACTCTAATATCAAATTTTTTCGACAATTAAGGTTATATAAGTCGTTATCCCGAATAACTAGAAAATATAGTAAAAGCAAAATAAAACTAAATATGAAGGAGGTTTTACATGTAATTTACGTGATTTGTTAACATTCTCTGTGGTGTATTTATATCGAGTGCCATGCATCCTGGTGGTATAAATTTGCAACATATGTTCTACTGTACATAACTTTATTTTCATTTTTAAGAGAAGAAACTAATAAAATGCAGATATGCAGTATGTTACCGGCACATTTCTGGGTCAACCAAAAAGAAGTCTAATTTGTTATTTCATTTATTTTTAGAATACGAAGCTGGATATTGTCTTCATAAATAGACTACTAGAGGATATTCAAGTTTTTTTCTATAAATACGGGATTTATTTTCATCGAGTGGTATGAAAATAAATAATTCATGAGTGGCGATAGCCACTAGTGAATATGATAATTTTCATACCACGAGTATGTTATCGGCAAATTTCTGGGTTAACCAAAAAGAAGTCTAATTTGTTATTTCATGTATTTTTAGAATACGAAGCTAGATATTGACTTCATAAATAGACTACTAGGGGATATTCAAGTTTGTTTCTATAAATACGGGGTTTATTTTCATCGAGTGGTATGAAAATAAATATTTCATGAGTGGCGATAGCCACGAGTAAAATATGATAATTTTTATACCACGAGAGTGAAAATAAATCCCGTTTTTATAGAAACAACTTGAATTTTCTGTTTATTGTATACTTTCTCTCTTTTTTGACCTTACGATTCGAAAAAATTCCCCTTCAATTTCGTGTATTGGCTGAATTTAGAAGAAAGTAGTCCGGAATGACACCAGTGAAAATACGGAAAATGTTTCACTGCAGTGAAAAATAAATTTTTACCGTGAAAATACGGAAAATGAAAATACGCATTTTATTTCATCAATATTTCTCAAGATTTCATTTATAAGTATATAATAAAAATGCTTAGACCTTGCATTACATTTAAAAAAAATGAGATCTTAATTTCTCAAATTATCGTCTTCTACCTCTGTAGTCGTTCCATTATGTATTCTTTGTGTAAATAAATGTTCGGCCTTTCAAATGTCAGCTGTTGAAATCTCGTGTCGGGCGAACTGCATTAAATCTAAAATCAGAAATGAGTACGCAGAAAAAAATGAATTGTAAAATATCATCTTATTTCCAAAACTTCATGATTTCTTTTTCATGGTCCGTATGTCGCTCAAACTAGTGTTGTCGTTTACGGAAAATTTATTGTATTATAGTTTTACATATAACTCATGCTTCGGTAAATTTATTACATTCATTATATAGCAAACATATTTCAAATCAAGTAACTGATAATGTGCAACAAAGTTAAGTTGAGCGGAAACAGAACTGTTATGGTTGAAAGTAAATATAGATTTAAGATTTATTTTTAATTTGTCGGTTTGAATTACGATAACGTGGCTGTGAATAAGTAGAGCATAACACAAATGCAAGGAGGCCTAGGGTTCCGCCAAGGATGACACTACAGAAGCAGCGTTAACATTCTAAGTGTAATATCGGTGGATATTAAGTGATTCATTTTTAAACAAACACAGATATCACGACTAATAGGTGAGTTATTTGATAAAAATTTTCAGTGTAATATCGGTGGATATTAAGCGATTTATTTTTTAAGAAACGCAGATACCACGACTAAAAGGTGAGTTCTTTGATAAAAAATTTAAGAGTAATATCGGTAGATATTAAGTGATTCATTTTTAAAGAAACGCAGATACCACGACTAAAAGGTGAGTTCTTTGATAAAAAATTTAAGAGTAATATCGGTGGATATTTAGTGATTCATTTTTTAAAGAAACGCAGATACCACGACTAAAAGGTGAGTTCTTTGATAAAAAATTTAAGAGTAATATCGGTAGATATTAAGTGATTCATTTTTAAAGAAACGCAGATACCACGACTAAAAGGTGAGTTCTTTGATAAAAAATTTAAGAGTAATATCGGTGGATATTTAGTGATTCATTTTTAAAGAAACGCAGATACCACGACTAAAAGGTGAGTTCTTTGATAAGCATTCTAAAACTATTATTAACGTATGTTATTTATTTTACTTAATTTCCCCTTAATTGCATATGTTTTTATTATTATGAATGATGTTTTGAAAACGGAATTGTACTGCAAACGGGAAAATACTCATCGTCGTCATTATCATCATTTTGATTAGTTTACATTGAATTCATCATCATCACTATCATCATTTTTTCTTTTCCGTCATCATCATCATTCATCAAGATGATGATGAATCAAGATGCTGAATCAAGATATTGATGAGGAGTAGGAGGATGGTGATTATTTTTTATTAAAACGTACTTTCGATATCCATTATCGTAAATAGGGATATTTGTTGTTTTTTTTTCTGCTTCGGTACAGGTTGCACAATATATTAGTTTGTGGATATAATATTCAAACTATTATGTTAACCTCATGACGTAGTGGCTGAGGCGTCTGTATTTTGAGCGTGTTTACTTGGTCCAAGAAACGCAGGATCCAGGAGTAAAGTTGTCAAATTGGGTTTTAAAACGAATAGCCTGGTTGGTTAGTAGTTTTAAGAGTTATGAAATATAAATAAACAATTACTTTGCAAATATAAGATGATACTACTTTACATTAAAATTTATGTAGTTAGTGTAAAGGATATGGATCATTAATAGCAATAATGTTGTCAGTTATCAAAATATGAAGACATTATCCTTCAAGTATGTGACAATTTTGTTCGTTTGATACTAGTTTAAGAAATGAATAACATTTGATATTTGATCAGTGCTATTTCTGTACTCTTATTTCATTTGAAAATTACTGCTAAAACACCAGGGCGTTCACTAAACGAGAATCGAGAGGCTAAAACAGGCGACGAATATACGTAAATAATATCTTATATGAGTAATCAAATTCAACGTCAGTACAAGACTTAACATTTTTCTTTCCAATCAAATACCTTTAACTTGAAGACAAAGGGGCACAGAGACTTGAAATTGGTAGGTTTGGGACTGGTGAGTAAATGAATCCTGTTGTTTCTGGGTTCACAGGATCAAAAGCCAAGCTCACAGGGGCCCGCATTTTGGAAACTGTTTACGTTTGATAACGAAGAACAAATGCATCCAGGACCCTCAAACTTTACATGATTATTGGGTATAATCAATGATAATATTTTAGCTTTTGTGTCAAAAATGTCAAAGATCTAACACACACGGGCCTGTATATGAACGCAGTTTCCTGGTAAATAATTTTAAAATAACTGCTCTCGAGACTTTGGTACTTTACAGAGTGGTTGAGCATGATGAGTTGAACAGTCGTTTTGATTTTGAACCAACAGGGTCGAAGATGAAGCTCACAAGGTCCTGCAATTTGGAATTAGATTCCGGACAATAACTAAAAAACAACCGCAACAAAGACCTTCAAACTTTACAAGATTGTTGAGCGTAACCAGGACATAAACCTTATTGTTGTTGATTTTTTAAATACAGAATAAGGTCAGGCAAACAGGGGCAGGCATTTTGAAAACGGTTTCCAATCAATCATTTAAGAACACTTGAACCCAGGACCGCCAGTTTTTTCAGGACTGCTGAGCATGATGAGTAGATGACTAGTTCACAGGCGCAGTTACCTCGAAATTGGTTTTCAGTCAATTACTTAAGAATGAGAGAATTCAGGAATTTTAGAATAGTTCGTCTTTACTGATACGCATAAAGGGTGAGTTGGGTCATTTTTAAGCTCTTTTTTATTTTTTCAAAACATGGGGAACAGTGGCCAGAGGAAATGCAATGGACTGTAATCAATGGTTCGTGCATTTTCTACCTCGCTCCTCCATTAACATTACAAACATTGTCTTTCTGACGTTTGACGACCCATGTATCAATGCTGATCATGTATCAAAACAAGTCTTTCTTAAATGGGTTGCTTTCTGTATCTTACACTATCCCCTACAAGCTAAAATAGGGATCGTCGGTTATATGGGTAACTGGTACCGACAATTTGAATAAACTCAAGTTGACATATTGTTACCATCCCAACGTGTGATTATAAGTGGCTAACTTTATCAGATATTCATTTTATTACTATAATTTTATTACAAAGTGACATTTTCGACCAACAAAATACATTTTATTTTCATCCGTATCCGGTTTGAATACAAATGTTAAAAATGGCTTTTCGAAACAATGATCTTAACGAAAAGATACATGCAGGAATAGAATGGTTAAAAATGGGGTTTAAATCTAACATTAATCTCCACAAATTAAATGGACTGCAGATCTACTTTTGTTAAATATAGCTTACTTTTTGCTTGTCGGTGTAGTTGTGTGAAATCACTGCAACGAAATGGTTTAATGGCCTCTGACTAAAGTCAGTATTACAGCTTTTCACTTAATATCGCACGTGCTAGGAATAAAACTAACCCTTAACATGAACTTATATAAAAAAATCTCAACCTGTCTATCTATCTATTTGAGCTTATTTATCGTCGGTACCGGTTGCCCATATAACCGACGCCCCCTAAAGAGATTAGTTATTTTACGTTGTGGGGTTAGAGCAAGATACAGAAAGCATCCCATTCCAGAGACACCCCTGGTTCTTTCGCATGCTCAGTGTATAGCACTGATACATGGGACCTCGGTTTAACGTTTTATCCGAAAGACTATTAGTAATGTTTGTGGAGGAGCGGGGGATCGAACTCGAGACCCCTGGATTACCACTGGACCACATCCGCACCTTGTCACAAACCGTCATACTCTGTAATATATAGTTGTAAGTATTACATTATAATTTATCGTCTTAAGTAACGGCTGTTTGCTAGAGATTATATATTGATAATCTTAAATGCATATTATGCAAAGGGTCACAGCTACCCTCGAGGCTCCTGAGCCTAGTATATGCATGAGTCAATTCTACCGGAAATTACGTAATCTTAGCTCATCAACGGAACTCTCATTCTCTATATAGAGCCTAAAATCCAAAATACATACGGCGGAGTGTACCAATAGTCCAGTGGTAACGCGCTGGACTTGTAACCCTGGGGTCGCGAGTTCGATCACCACTCCTCCATTAGCATTACTAATTGTCTTTCGGATGAGACGTTTAACCGAGGTCAAATGCATGGAAAGGAAACAGGGGTGTCTGGCATTGACAAGAACATTTTGTTTGACCTAAAGTTTACTGTATGATAATTCATAAGGTTGAACTTTTGAAAAATCACAACGACTTTTGGAGTATTTCACAATTTTCAATGTATTGTAGTCCTACGAATTAAAAAAATATATTCGTTATATATAGACATTGAGCTTTGACATAAGTTTTTATGATATATAAAGTTCAAAAATAGCAAGGCACGCAATACAGATTACATTCAACATACGTAGGCGGGCGTGGTGAACTCACAAAAGTACAAGTGTATGTTACCAAATTATTGTAACTTGACGCTAAATGAACAAAATCTTACACTCAAAACAGACATTTGACTCTAGCTTTTATTCCGTGACGAACCTTATCGTAACATATTGTTGAAAATTTGTTTGAGGTCAGGGAAACATTTAACCAGTAAAATGTAGGGTTTCTTTTTCAGTTCATGTATCAAATACTATAGGTATATCGTGACACTCTACCATTAACAATCCACAGTATGAAAGTATCTTTTTTTCAACATCATTGATACATTATACACGAGAGATTTTCTTTAAGACAAAGCAGATGCAGGCACAGATGTTAAGGGTAGAAAATTATAATTGTATATGCTTCCTTCTTGCAACACCATAACTGACTGAAGAAAGACAAATTGAAATTATCTGACTACATAACATATGTAAGAACCTTTGAATTTCATGATAATTTTTTTTATTAAAGCTGTTAAAAATCCATGATCTGTTTCGTAGATCATAAAAAAATTATCTCGTATAACTGTAAATTTCACGAAAACTGTAATACTAATATTGACATGAAAACATAGTGGAATTGGTCACATCTTCGACTTGGTCATTACAGATTAATAGTGCAAATAAAATCTAATTTTATTTCAGGTCCTGAATCTACAAAAGAAACCTGTTGTAAGAGTCCTGGACACTACAAGGTTAAAATCAACCTCGAAGAAAAAGAACCTGTAATAACTGGATCAGTGAAGAATATTCGTACATCAACGCCAATTTTATTTGACGTCACACATTCTGGTACTAAAGGCTGGCTGACTGGTTCCCTTCCATACAGCAAACGTCTACAACAGACGCTTGAGTGTGAGAATGGCTTTGTTTTGAAAAGATATTTCCCACGAGTCACTGATCATATCCTTGCAGACGCTTATTATCTAGGGAAGAATCTTATACAAGCGACATCTGTTGAGACATTTCTGCAACACATTGAGCTCAGAGAAAGGTTTGACAATAGCAAAGAATATCTATAACGTTATTTATACGTTCTACTAATTTACTTCTTTGTGAAAAAAAGTGTTTATGATATCGAATCAGTCTCATTTTATCATTGCATGATGAGAAAAAAGAGGGAACATTAAAAAAATCTACAACAATAGATTCCTTATCCACCGGTTTTATTAATTTTCAGTCACCTTGTCCGATGAGATCTTTATAAAATAAGGAATATACTGACAGAATTTCCATGGATAAGCAAACAAAATTATCGCTGTTACATCAGTACAGCATTTTTACATGTAAAATGTTAAACTATCCCCGACACCTCCCAGCGTCAACGCTTTGATTTAAAAAAAAAATAGTGTATCTCAAATATGGGCAATTATACGCCTTAAATAGAGTTTTAACAAAATGAAAAAAGAGACTGAAAAACTCTTGCTATTTAAAGATATTAAACCAAGTTTTAACTGCCGAGATTTTCTTTAATCCGTTTTCAAGTGGGTGTTATAGAATATCACTCAACTTCTCCTTATAGCTGACAATTTTTATCACGAACAAACAAAAGATACTTTTTTTTTCTTTAAAACATGTAATATCCAGTTGAATATCATCTTCGGTTTTGTAAATACTAATATTTGCGTTCTACATGAATTTAATATCGTTTCCATAATTAAATAGAAGTAAGTTTAAACTTTAAACATATATGTCTTTAAAAAAAACATACTTAAATGAAAAAAGTATTCCGATTACTTAATTGCTTATAATTTTACTGAATGTTTTTTTACAACACTTTTACTTTGTTTTAATCGGGCACATAAGTGTCTGAAAGTTGGTTTACTCTCCGTTTGCTGAATTTGATTTTCATCGCGTAGACTTTGTAAAACTTCTTTACTTTTCTAATTTTCTTTTCTAATCATTGATTTCATCTGATTTCTTTTACGTCATTTTCTTTTTCATTTCATTTTTTTTTTCGGTTTTGACATTTTTTTAATCTTGCTTTATTCGTAAGTCAGTTTTCTTCTTAAATTCGTCACAACCCAAAA